>JAWNPN010000028.1:2460000-2502500 GCA_035047485.1 Drosophila peninsularis
ACCCCAACCGCTTGACCATTTTCCCCACTCTATTTTCATTACCATCTGTATCTCTATCTGTGCGTAACGCAACGTAATTACACAACATTTTTACTTAGACATTTCTCGTTTGGCTATTTGGCCATTGGTTTTACGAGCGTATTGCACTTTTGCGGCCGTACAGCATGGAACAGCAACCCCTGAGCAAAAAATAGGAAGAAGCCAAACCCGAAACCGAAGCTGATGCTGATGCTGATGCTGAAACTGAAACTGAAACCGAACCCAAATCCGTAACCAAAGCCCTGGCCAGGCACCTGTGCTACGACATATATTCATGTATATATATATGTATATATATATGCTTACCACATACCACTCACAAATACGATGTATCTGTCCGGTTCAGTTTGTCTGTCATCCGTCCGGCCGCCTGTCCGTCCGTACGCCTGGCATTATTAGCAGCTTGCGTGCAAAAGCATTTATGAAATTCTCAACCCTATGTGATTGTGGATGGTCCAGCCGTGAGACCGCCGTCAGTCTCTCGTTTAACATTTATGAGGCGACGCAAAATGATACGAAAACGTTTCGTCATAAACTTCAATAATCGTAAATATAGATTTCTCCCTGGCCAAAGGGCGGACAGTGTCCAGTCCGGCTGGGCCGGCCTGCCCTCTCGCCTCGTCCTCTGCCACTACGATGAAATTAATAGTTTTAGGCTTTCGCTTTCGCTTTCGCTGACGTGAGTTTGAGCGTCGCATTTCATTTTCATGCTGCCTGGTCAGTTATATTGCTCGTGCCCCCGTTCCTCTCTCTCGTCCTGTGTCTCCTTCCCTGCGCGTTCCAGTTCCGGCTACGTCTCCATCTCCGTCTCCATTTCTCTCCTTCAGTTCCGTAATGCACATTTATGTGTGTGCCGGCTACTGCCGACATTTTTATCGTTTCGTCAATGTCATAAATTCTGATCTAGTAGCTGAAATTGAACTTAATGCGATGCTCTGCACCACACACAGGGAACGAAGCACAACAACTATAGACGTATATCGTATATTGTGCTGATATTCTTTCCACTTGCTGCATTGCGTCTGGTTGAGACGGAGACTCCGTGAAAAGCAGCCTAAAGTATAGTTGTGCTTGGTTCTCTTCTGCTTCTGCTTCTGCTTCTGCTTCTGCTTCTGCTTCTGCTTCTGCTTCTCTTCTCTTCTCTTCTCTTCTGCTTCTGCTTCTGCTTCTGCTTCTGCTTCTGCTTCTGCTTCTGCTTCTGCTTCTGCTTCTGCTTCTGCTTCTGCTTCTGCTTCTGCTTCTGCTTCTGCTTCTGCTTCTGCTTCTGCTTCTGCTTCTGCTTCTGCTTCTGCTTCTGCTTCTGCTTCTGCTTCTGCTTCTGCTTCTGCTTCTGCTTCTGCTTCTGCTTCTGCTTCTGCTTCTGCTTCTCTTCTCTTCTCTTCTCTTCTCTTCTGCTTCTGCTTCTGCTTCTGCTTCTGCTTCTGCTTCTGCTTCTGCTTCTGCTTCTGCTTCTGCTTCTGCTTCTGCTTCTGCTTCTGCTTCTGCTTCTGCTTCTGCTTCTGCTTCTGCTTCTGCTTCTGCTTCTGCTTCTGCTTCTGCTTCTGCTTCTGCTTCTGCTTCTGCTTCTGCTTCTGCTTCTGCTTCTGCTTCTGCTTCTGCTTCTGCTTCTGCTTCTGCTTCTGCTTCTGCTTCTGCTTCTGCTTCTGCTTCTGCTTCTGCTTCTGCTTCTGCTTCTGCTTCTGCTTCTGCTTCTGCTTCTGCTTCTCTTCTCTTCTCTTCTCTTCTCTTCTCTTCTCTTCTCTTCTCTTCTCTTCTCTTCTCTTCTCTTCTCTTCTCTTCTCTTCTCTTCTCTTCTCTTCTCTTCTCTTCTCTTCTCTTCTCTTCTCTTCTCTTCTCTTCTCTTCTCTTCTCTTCTCTTCTCTTCTCTTCTCTTCTCTTCTCTTCTCTTCTCTTCTCTTCTCTTCTCTTCTCTTCTCTTCTCTTCTCTTCCCTCTCTTCTCTTCTCTTCTCTTCTCTTCTCTTATCGATAATCTATGCCCGATAAATTATAATGCTTTCGACTTTGGCCGCGTTTCTTTCGGCCAACCCTCAGATTTCGGATGGGCCTGGCTGGTGATTCGACTGGTTATTTATGTGGCAATTAGCAGTGCATGCTTTTAGGCCCTGGACGCGCAATTTTAATGACCATTCGAAGCGCATTTCGTTGTTGGCACTTTATTTTTATTTATTTACACAAGCTGCTCGCATACCAATTGTTTGTATCGCTGTTGGGCCGCGCTCTTATCAAGATGTTCGCTAGCCTGTTCTAATTGATAGGGCGGGCACGCCCACAGGCCCAGAATATGCCGCCCACCAGCAGCAGCAGCAGCGGGAACCGTTCGATATTCGCGTGCTCATAATTTGCGCTGCAACCAAAGCAGAAAAACATAAACCAAAACCCCCCAAAAGCTGTCAACTATGTGAATAATTAACTATTGATTTACTTTAAGATACCCTGTAGTTGATGGAGTACTTGGAGAGAGCTTGAGACGGTAGATTTCAGTGTGAAAGAAAACTGAAAGATTTCTCTAAGAGAGAAAGGAAAGGGAAGCAAGCATATATATAAGAATTATATAAGATTGCCTAGGAAGTATATTAATGTAACCTCCCCTTGCTCTATCATTCTTGGTACAGGGTATTTGGAAAAACCCACAAACACATTGTATGCTAAACTACGTGTGGCATGATGACAGAGTTCGAACTGGAACCGGGCGGAACTGTGTGCCGACTCTTACTCCGATTTGGAGGCGGGCGCCCCCGGCTCCGCTTAGATTTGCACAATTGCTTGGCAGTTGTTGGCGTGTCGATCGCTCATAATTCGCGGCCCGACATGCAAGCAAACAAAATCGAAAATTCAGCACGAACATTATCGATAAAATTGCCATTAAGTTGAGTTTGTGAACTTCGCCCCACTTGTGGGGCCAGCGGCCTTATCGA
Source organism: Drosophila peninsularis (assembly GCA_035047485.1). Taxonomy (NCBI): domain Eukaryota; kingdom Metazoa; phylum Arthropoda; class Insecta; order Diptera; family Drosophilidae; genus Drosophila; species Drosophila peninsularis. Next base: position 2,462,956 of record JAWNPN010000028.1, read on the forward strand.
TAGTTCGCATCGGGCGTCGCGTCGCGTCGCGTCGCGCCGCCAAAACGCAATGCTCGATTCGGATGATGAATGAAGCACGATTAAACGGCCCCGATAGCCACGCTACTTCCATGCCAACCCCCACTGCCGGCCTGGCCAAATTAAGGGTTAAACTCTGGCCCACAATCGTGCGATAGTCGTGGCCGGAAACTAGGGGGCCCGAATGCAACTGCCGATCTGGTAGATACGAGTATTTGCATATACACAGACCCATGTCTGATGCCAGTTAGCTCAGGTAGTTGAGATTGGCTAATGCCAGGCATAAACTATGGAAGTCTTCGGATGCAGAGCGTCTCTGACACGCATTGCAAAGCTTCTTTCAACAGTTCTAGCCTTAATCCAACTCCATGCGCTGCGTCGTGGATGAGTCATGCGTCTGTGATCTTGTGGCTTTTATTGGTTTCTGGTATTGGGGTCAATTGCACTTTAAGTTATTGACTGCTCATGTCGTGCGCTGCCATGGCTAAGAGCACTATTAACTGAATTTACGTGCGCCACGCAATCTGCATACATAAACTGCGGGCTCCTTCTCCCGCTCCTCGAGCGGGAACAAAAAATTCTAATTCATCTAACCACATGCTGGAGGCGAATGGAAATCGGGCCAAGTGTGGGGGGCGGGCTTGCCAATAACTCAATTCAATCATGCAAAGTGCCCCTTCTGTGGGAGCTGCTGCGGCGGCGGCAGCGTCGACGGGGCGTGGCAATGACAAAATTTCGCGAGCTGAGCAAATGAAGTCATTTGCATGCATGACAATTGTTATTGCATATTTTTAGGCGCACGCGCTAATACTAAAATTGACAAAATGCCTTGGAAAGAAATAAGGAAGCTGCCGCCCCGCCTCCCTCTTGCCGCCCACTCAGCCTCTGAAATCGAACTACCCTTTATTGTGAACGTCTGCGGCTGAAATTTATGCGCCGTCGCGGCATAAAAAACTATAAACATCTATAAAAAGGAAGCAAGAGAAAAATGATGAGCAAGTTGCGAGGGCAATAAAAACGAATTGGCGACAAAAGCCGGAAATATGAAAATATGTTTTCCCTATAAGCAGACGATAAAGGATATAAGCCATATAGAAAATGTCTCGAATGTGAAGTGGAGGCTTTCCTATCGCTTTATAGCCATCAAGTGCGCGGCAAAGTACTCTGAGGAGATTTTCCATTTGGGCAACATTTGCTAGTAAAGCACTGACTGAGATTGAGATCTGACTGAACTAAATTAATAAATATATTGATATTGATATGTTGTAAATAAATTGAATAAAACATAAGTCAAGCTGGGATAGAAGTTAAAGAAATTGCATATGGAAAACAATCTAAATAGAGTATAGAGTTTCTTAGAGGTGAATAAGCAGACTGTAAACAAATTTGGTTTATCATATGTCTAAAAACTCATTCAATATATATCTATATATTTCGTAACTTCCTTTCTCCAAGACTTAATTATTTGATCTAACTATACCTTCACGTATACTTATACTATCTACTTATACTTATACTCGAGAGAGTGGAAGCCGCGAGTTGCTTGTGCTGTGGTATCAACTGCTCTTATACAAACATATTTATAGCTGAGTCTTTCGGCTCATACTCATAGTTATATCTGTTTTTGATCCACTTCACAAATTTAGCCCTTAACTCATACTTATTTATATTTATATATATTATATAAAATACCTTCACTTATACATAAGCATTCGCTTCTACTCATTATGAGCATAGGTATATGTTTATATTTGAATTTTCTCTTATAATACATTAACTTATACTTGTGATTTGTCTCCTACACATGCATATACAGTATATATGTATTCTATATATATTTACTTACATTTTCTTCTTATACTACACTAACTTATACCCTTCATTCTCTATACTTGAGCCCTGCACACAGCCAATGCTTACCTATAGTAATGTAATATAATATAATATATATAATAATATAATATAATATAGTAATATAAATAAGTCCTCTCCATAAACTTATACTTCTCATTCACTCTTATACTTTATAGTTAGATTTATTCCTAACTTATACACTTACCTCTACACATACTCACTCATACCTATGCTTTCATTTCATCTTATACATATACTTATACTTTCACTTATACTATCATCAGATACTCACACCTATCTCATCCGATACTCACACCATTCTCAAGTGCGCTCCATACACTTATACTTACACTTATACTCATTTTCTCTTCGACTAGCTCTCACAGCAACGCTGTGTTATCGAGAACATCTGCGGTAATCGAAGGCCTGCAAATTTGGTTAGTTAGCAGGCCTATGGCCGGCCAGCGCCAGACGGCGCTTAACACGCCCAAAGGTGCAGTCGGATGTCAGCGTTGCCTTTGACATTTGATGAATTACATTTAGCAACAACAGCAACAACAGCAACAACAGCAACAGCAACAGCAACAAGGGCAACAATTGTCAACTATCTAATTAGACTGGGGACCATTTTTTTATTGCACCAAAGTCCCGTTCTCCTTCCAGGCGACTTTTTTCGTTTTCGAGGTGTGTCCTGTCGCCTTTCACACCAACTGTTGCTGCCGCTGCTGTTGTTGCTTCTAATTAATTAATTAGCTTGATGACAAAATAAACGCGCTGGCCGCCCCGCGCTGATGAGCGCTGACGAATCATTTGCACAAACGAAACAAAAACAAAAAGAGAAAAATTCTAAATAGAAATAAGAGTAAAAATCAATAGTGCCCCAGCTCCAAGGCAGCTGCCATGGCGCTGTCGCAGTTTATCATTTGCGGCTCATAACTTTGTGCAATATGCAGAAGCAGCAGCAGCAGCAGCAGCAGCAACGAGAGCAAGCGACAACAATGGGCAACACCCCGTGGCGCTTAGGGGACGGGCCGGCGGCTGGGCGGCCTGTGAAAATGCAAAGCTGTCAATGAGTTATGTTTGGCGCTATCATAAAATTTGACAGCGCTGGCAGGGAAGTTTTCCTATATGCAAATGCCGCTTGTCTTACGCTCTAGACGACCAAAGGCTGGTTGGTAGAGGGGGCGGCGTGGGGTTTAGTTCCATATGAATCGAGGGTGGCAGACGGAAGCGGATGCGAACATTTAAGAAAGTCGTGGCAAATATGAAATCGAAAGGATTGCCAATGTGTGTGTGAGTGTGTGTAGTGTGTAATGTGTGAGAGTTTATGCTCTATTGATTCAAAGCTCGCACAGCTGAGGCACTTCAATATGGCACTTTACTGTCAGCCAAAAAAGAAGCTGAGTTCGCAGATAAAAAACTTTGGGCATAGCTGAGGCATTGCTATGCAAATGTTAGTAAATGTGAGAGATTATATATGCATTTATATTTTAATATAAATAGAACCAGCTTGCGCTTCAAATTAGCTACTTTCTTGGTCTTTTAGATCGAGCTGCAGTCAAACTGAACTACCTCAAAAAGGATTTTTATTGAATTCTCGGAGCAAACTTAAACAACTTAGTAAAAAAAAATATTAATCTGACATATTTATAGCTGGAATGTCAGATATTTGTTAGACTGCAAGTAGAACTTTAATAAATGATTAGGGAGCGGTCAGAGCACGCTTGCATATCTATAGACTTATCTATGGACAGCCTGAATAAATATAAATAGTCTCGAATGTTTTCATGTTTATTCTTTATTTTATATTTATATATGCAATTTCTATTTAGATTTTATTAATTTGTATTTACATATATATTGTATATTTTTAATAAAATAAAATACCTAAAAAAAAAAAAAAAATTTGTATAAAAATATAAATGATATTTTGCTTGCCCAGCAGCAGCAGCAGCTGAGCCAAGCGCCAAATAGTTAATTGTTAGCACAAATGTAATAAAAAAACAGACACATGCACACATCTACTCACACACACACACACACACGCACACACACAGTCTCCCTCACACACACTCAAGCAACACGACGCAGTAAAATCGTGCAAAAAGTGTTGCAACAATAAAATGTAAACAATTGCAACAGTCTGCGTGTGTGTGTCTGTTGTGTGTGTGTCTGTTGTGTGTGTGTGTGTGTCTGATGGTTGTGTCTGTTGTGCGTGTGTTTGTTGTCCGTTTTGCATATTTAGCCATTTTCGCACTTATTTTTGAGTATTATCGAAAAAGTTTTCCCATCATCGAAGCAATTGGCAAAACAGCGCACGTTGCTGCTACGTGTGGCAGTTGAGTGTGGATGCGAGCCACACACGCACACACATAAACACACATTGTCTAGCTGTTGCAAATTATGAAGCATATCATCATGTTTATTGGCAACATTTGAAACATGCATTCGAGTCGAGTTTAAGAGCTTGAAGCACTCAAGTTTTCGTTTCATTTCAAAAATATTTCTTAAAGTTTTTAGTTTATATTGAGAAATTTAATTATAATAATTTAAATAATATTTAAATATATTTTATATAATAAAACCTAGGCATATATGAAAAGAGTTTCAAAGAATATTAATTGTACTCAATGGCACTCACACACCTTGACTTTCTGCTTTGACACCTGTGCACAAACCAAAAGAAAACAAATCCTTTGCTCCTTCCCCTCAGCCTCGGTTGATCTCTCGCGTGCTCTTGGCCAACTGTTCATTTTACAGCTAATCTGTGCCTGTCCAATTCCCAATCCAGTTGCCACAGACAGAACGCTTTAACGCCTAAATTAGCCCAGCAGCAAAGATCGAAAGACACCACCAGCGCTGCACCACCCCCACCACCGTAGATACCGCACCGAACCATCCATCTATCCCAACACGAAACACGAAAAGGTGCCCAGAACCCACCCAGCGAATTACCTATGAACCAAATTTAAACACATTTTTTATCCATATTTTTCGTTAGGCATAATCTCACAGCAACAAATCTGGCAAGAACGAGTATGAAATACCCTATAAAATAACATTTTCTGTATTATAGAAAATAGAATTGGTATTTATTTAGACAAAGACTGTATTTATTTTTAAATGGAAATAGGCAAAAGATTTAATGCATTTTCGTTTTTTTTTATAAGAATTTTAATTTATTAATGAGAACAACAATAAAAGAAATAAATATATAGTATTTAAAAATTAATAATGTATTTAGCAACAATTTTTTTGTTTATTATAATTTTTTTATTATTAATAACAAAGTATAAAAATAATAACTGAAAACAAAAATATGTAAATTTTGTTGTGTACAAGAAATAAATAAATCAGAATAAAACTTTATGGTTAACAAATATATAATATATTTTTTTTATTAATAAAAAAATAAAACAAATAAATCATAAATCGAATAGATTGAAAACAACATTTTTAATAATGTTATCAAATTTGTGTTAATAATTTATTTTTTACTTTAACATTTTTTTTTAATCCGTCCAAATACAGGGTATTCAATGCAAATGATATATGATAAAGAAAAAAAAAACAAAAAAATTACCGAAAAAAATATTCATTTCGTTTTTCTGATAATTTTTTGTGCTTGGCATCTTCTTCTTCTTCGGCAACATCTCGTTGTTGTTATTGTTGCTGTTGTTGTTGTTAATTTATAAAAAACGCTTAAGGCTGCCCAACGGGCTCAGAGCGCGAGGCGCGAGGCGTGGGCAAGGTGAGGCCAAGTGTCGAAGGGCAGGGGCAGAGGACGAAGAGGTGGATGGGCGGTGTTGGTCGACGGTGGTGCTGGTGGTGGTGGCGGTGGTTGTTGGTGGCTTTTGCGAGAGAAAAAAACTTCAAACGAGATAAATACAATTTCCATTAGGTTTCGCGGAAAATCCCTCGAACCACATTCATACTTTTCCCATGTTTTTATCAGTTTTTTCTTTCTCGTATTGATTTTAGGGCTTTTTCACAGTTTCCTGGCCAGGGGCTCGCTCCGCAGCCCCCACCCTTCGCCCGTCGCCAGCCCCGCGCCGTCGCATCATTTTCTTCTCTGTTTTACGTTAATTTTTTAATTGTAAATATTGCCTAGGGTCGCATTTTTCATCTGCTGCTCCGGCCCGACCTCGAGCCTCATGCCCCGAAGGTTCATAATTTCTTGCCTACATCTACTCGACGGGCCCCGCCCACCGCTGCGCACCACCCTCCGACCACTTTGTTTACATAATTTGTACGTTACAACGCGCACACGAAACAAATTTTTTCCTTTTTTTTTCGGCTACTTTTGCTGGCATTTTTTAATAGATTTTCTGCGTTTTTTGTAATGTTTTTTTTTTGCCGTATTTTTCTTTCCTTTTGCGGTGGGAAATGTGCGCAGTTGCTGTAAACTGGGGGGAGGCTGAGCGGCTGAGGTGTGGGCGGGCGGATTGGGTTCGGCTTGATTAGGTCCGCAGTTGTCATTGTGTGTGTGTGTGTGAGTGTGTGTGTTCAATTAAATTTTACACTTAGCATTTGCAGTGTAGCCCGCAGCCATGCACCCCCGTCCATACGCAAAAAACAGAGCAGCTAATCAACTCTAAACAAGTTGAAGCATTCAGCTCAGTGACAGCTCAAATGAGAGGAAGATTCTTCAGCTGCTGTAACTATATATATATATATATATATATATATGTATATATATATAGCAATAATTGCGAGATTTCGAGTCGGAGAATTTTTCTCGATTATTTTTATGTTGATTGTCCTTTTTATGGCGTCCTGCGCTAATTGCAAACTATTGGCCCCAGCCGACACGCACACACAAAAACACTCTCACTCCCTCTCTCTCTCTCTCTCTCACACACACACATGCTGAATCTGAGTTCCAACATTATTATACAATAAACTAGGGTTATTGTAGCAGACGCCTATCTGCAGTTCCGCTATAATATTAGAAATGATGACAGCCCCAGCAATTTGCGCCATACGGCTGCCCCGCCGGCCAACCAACGCCCCCGCGTCTCCCCCATGTCAGCCCAGTCCCGCCACGCCCACGTAACGATTGCAAACAAATAAAATGTTGCTTGGGGCCCTGGAGCGGGCGCTAAACATAACCGGGTAGCATCAATGCTGTAAATACGAAAATTTATAGATTTTCACAACAAGAAGGAAAAAAGAGGAAAGCCGTAACGGAAAACTGCCTGCGAAGTGCCTCGGCCCACCAGCCGGCCTCAGCGACTCGCAGTCTCCGTATTGAAGCAGTTTTGCTCCTCACATAAACAATAATAAAATAAAGCGAAAGGCAGCAGCAAGAGACATGTGTGAGTGAGGCAGAGGGAGGGGGGGGGAGGGGGGGGATGGGGGAGTGTGTGCGTGTAGTGAAAGAAGCAGCCAAGACGCTGCGATTTGCGAAATGTGCGCTGTGTGGGCAAATGCGCAGACACTGAGCGAAAATAGCAAAGCTTCGCTCATGGATGCAATGAAATCAAAGCTTGCTGTGCACAGAGCGCAGTTGCAAAGCGAGTGAAGTGGGGCCGTAGCCCCCAGAAACAATCGAACTGCAACTAGCATCACTGGATGCCATACCTCTCTCATTGATGATGCTTGCAACTGAGCATGACTCTAGCTAGAGTACTCTTGCAGCTGCATATGAGACTGAAATCAGAGATCAGGCATGTAATATATAATATATGATATATAATATATAATATATAATATATAATATATAATATATAATATATAAAATATAAAATATAAATATAATATATAATATATAATATATAATATATAATATATAATATATGATATATGATATATAATATATAATATATAATATATAATATATAATATATAATATATAATATATATATATATATATATATATATACAATATATACATTTTTTTTAGAGTAGTGTAATCTCTTATCATTAAACACTTTTTAAACTGTATCTGACTTTAACTGTAGGTTTAATCATTTGGAATTCCTGCTTCATATACCTTAGCTCTGAGGCAGACAAAACAGCCACAGATTGAGCTGAAGATCTGCAAAGCAAGCCTTTAGGTTAAAGTGTGGCTAGAAGCTGCTTCTAACAGCTCCCCAGCAACTTTAACTCATACTCATTCTGAACTAAAGTGAAGCATGTCCGTCTTGGCTGCTAATCATTTTAAGCTCTATCTCACTTGCTTTTTACATTTCTGGTTATCTATAAAGCAATTAAAAGAGGAATATATATCACATAATTCCTGGCTAGTAGCCATAGAGAGTCGTCTCTCTCTGCCCATGCCCAAAGCTCCATATGCCTCTGTGCCCACACACTTACTTCACTCTCACTTCACATGTTTGCTAAGACGCTTATTGATTTCAGCTAGCCTAATCCATTAAACTTTCCTTTGTGCCCAGTCAAGTCTAGCTTTAGCTGGAAATCAGCCAAACTCAGCTGTTGTTTTTCCCGCTCAATCATATTTTCCGTTTTCCTTCGCACAAGTCTGGCGGCAGCAGCAGCAGATCCCACACATGTGAAGGTCACGAAGTAAAAGCAGAAGGCGTTTGTCTTCTATGACAGAGAGAGAGAGAGAGAGGGGGAGATATTGTGGGTGGCTATGGGCGTACGTGTTGTTGTGGGCGGTGGTTGAACGCATTTGGCGTTGTTGTCGTCGTTGTCGCTTTTTGGCTAATGAAAAAGAAATAAAAGTGTCGAGTGCATTATTGCCCGTTGCTCGACACACACACACTCACACTCACACTCACACTCACACTCACACTCACACACACACACGCATGCAATACGCCCTGGTAATTGTTGAAGCATTTTTACTACTAGAAGCAACCGCCTGTCGTCCGGGCAGCGCGTGTTAAATGCCCTTTGGCCCTGGGTCTTGTCTCTGCCTTCGATTCCTAGCATGTCCTGCCGCTGTCCAGCTCCTGTCGTCGTCGCTCTACCCCGTCCCAGGCGGCTATTATTTTGCACTTACTATAACATGCACATAAATATTTTTGCCTGGTCCAGCTTGTGTGGCTATTTTATTGATACTAACACACACACACACACACACACACACACACACACTCGCACTCGCACATCCTTGCCAAGTTTGGCCATAAAAGGAACTGAGCCTCCGCCGCATTGTTGTTTTTATTGTCGCCTTCGCTGGCAAATCTCTGTCAAAAAGCAATAATCATCAATTCTGATTTTTGGCAAGACGTCGTCGACGTCGCTTTCCTTGATATCCTCCACCTCCGGCCGTACCCTCCCACTCGCTCTAAGTCCCTTTCAAAGCCAACAAACAATTTGATTTCACATTGATTATTATTTATGCCAGTTTATGTCAACCATTTGCCATTTGATTTCCAGCCCGGCTAATTGAGTCCAGCACTTGGGCAGTGCCAAATCCTAGATGATGAGCGCAGGCCACTTAGAAGCAGCCACGTTTAATTGGCCAAGAGGAAGCTCTTCACTTATTTTAGAGGGTATCTTAAGTGTTTAGGGCATGCATCTACCTCTTAACGTTCACTGGCTCTCGATTTTTTCTGCAGAGATACAACTACATATCTTTCTATAGTAAACATTTTCTTAAAGTAGATCATTTTTGTGTCCTACACAATAAATTCGGTAACTCTGCCATGATTGAGCGCGAAGTTCACTATTGGATATGATTGCGCTCTTCTGATGAGCACTTTTAAGCAAACTTCTTTTATAAGCTTTTTCAAAATAAAAAAAAAATATTTGCTGAAATGATGCAGTGCCCAAAGGTATTTGAAGAAGAATGAAATAGAGTGTAAAAGAAAAAAAATTCTACTGCTCTAGCTTGAATACTATAGAAAATGTGCAGCATTAACGGAGATCTTGAGGGCTGAGCTGAGAGTCAAATACTTATATATAAACATATGGGATACAAGTAGGTAAAGCACAGTTAATGACAAACCAAAGCCCTAAACTAAAAGCAAACTAAGTAACGTTTTAGTTATATACTAAATATAGTCATTGAGATTATAAAGTAACAAAGCTCTGAACAATGAATAATAAAATTTATTTCAATTTACATTTTTAAACTTCACATCAAAAATTCATTCAGCTGCCTCACACACGAATCAAAGGTGCACAAGGCAGCTTCAAGCTGTTTATTTTTTAATGCATTTGCTTTGATCCATTACCGAAAATTTCGCGCTCAAACGGGTTTGAGGCCGCTGTCGGAGTCGGAGTCGGAGTCGCATTGGCATTCGACTTGTCGGCTGACCACCTACGCGCAGTCGGCGAAGTCGTTGAGCTAAATTACTTAATTTTAATTTCTCGTAGGCGCTGCTTAATCAGCAACTATTAATGCAGCACTTTGCTTATTTACGAGCTCCAAATGACTTCCATTGAGCCAGAGGCGCGTGGGCAGCTGCAGTCCGATGCGTCAGAGGCTGACCAAAGGGAACAGGCGCATCAGTTGAGTGGGCGAATCGGGGTTAAGGATGGACAGCGTGAGGATGGGGAGTGTGGAATATGTAGCTAATGTATCGATAGTGATTCATGTTCGATAACATATCGATAGAAGAGTCTCTGATGATAAAGAGTGAGTGTGGAGAGGAGCACAGAACAAATACTCAAGACTCTTTTGATATCGATAGCATGTCGATAAGTATCGATAATAGCAGCTTTATCGATCGATCAATCTGTCAATCTATCTAGCTTTCATATAGCTGTTACCTTGTTGACTTCATCCTTCCCCATCCTTAGCTATTCATAAACGCGTTCAAGGCGAGCGCAGTCCGAGGCCTCGTCCGTCGGAGGGTTGCGCTCAGTTTCTTGTTTTGCCCACAGTTTGTCACACTTAATTAAAGAAAATTTTAAGCACTTTAGATGTCAATTTGTGCCCACTTTTCGGCGCGGCCGATGCGATGACAGTTGCCAGTTAGCTGCCAGTTGCCGTCAAGAGGCGGCCAAAAAGTGAAGAGAGCCCGACCAAAAAAAAAAGAAGCAAACCTTAAAAAAGGGGGAAAAAAAGAAACGGTTTAATTAAGTTGAAACCCTTTCGTGCGTGTCAGGGCCAGTTGCCATGCCCCCTTCTGCCCACGCCCCAACCACGGCGAGTGGCTCAAGTGGCCAACTGAGAGCCGACGGCGAGTCACTTGGCTCACTTCACCTTCCCTCTCTCCCGCTCTCTCTCTCTCTCTCTCTCTCTCTCTCATCTGAGTTTGCATCTTCGAATCTTTTGCAGCTGCGGGCGCTGCTCGACACTCGTGTATTAATTTCCAAGGTGTTTGCTCTGCCAAGCTGTTTCACTTCTCCAGTTCTTCATATTAGAAAGCAGCAACAAAAATCAGCGTAATTAAAAATCAAATGATTTTTTTCATCAAACCAACCCAAAAAGGCGCCGAGCCCCCACCCGCCCCCATACGCTGCCAGCCGAAAAACCCTCAGCGAGGACGGCAAATATCTTCATTAATTTCGGTCAGCCTTTGGCTGCAGCTGCTCCGGCTGGGTGGTGCGGCGTTCACAATTGAATGAATGCAGCACAATTTTTAGCTCATTAATTGGTGTGGGTAACCCTTTTCCACTTTTTTCCTGCCAACTGCTGGCTGGCCGAAAAAAAAGTGTCCTGAAAGGAGAGCGAAGTGATTTATTTGTTTAATCCTTTTCATTTCTGAGGCGATTTGTTCAGTCTTTTTCTAGCCGCCACTTCAAATGTCGCTGATTGCCAAAGAGACTAAGAAAAGCGAAATTGTTTGCCACTTGAGCATCCTTTTGCCTCTGCCCTTGGCTGTGCCCTGCCTTTGGCACATTTAATTGATACGTTGTGAATGGGCTGTGCGGCAGATCGTTTGCTGGCCGAACTGATGATCTGATCTCTTTGCCAAACTGTCTGGCAACTTGTTTAGCTGATTTTAATCCGCATTCGATACGGTAACAACTTTTTTCGTACCTCATCACCCGCAGCACCAATCAAGGCCCGCATTTGGACACTCGCATAACTTCCGATTTAATCCCAGCGCGTGAACGCGTCTTCGTCCGCCAAGCCCCTCCCCTCCCCACCCCACCCCGCCCGAGCCACTCGGAGAGGGTCTGCAACTAAGTTATGCGCTTCTGTGCGTTGTCGTATTTTGTAAGCTTTTACGCGCCGGCTACCACATCAGCTTCACATCAGAATCAGAGTCCCCCTCCCCACCCATCTCCCCAGCTGGACTGCTGCTTGGCAGCGTCGTTGAAGCGATAAAAGATCAATTTAGTTGCGCTACAGTCGCTGATTTAAATCCGATCATTGCACGACGATTTGATGCAAACTGAAACATGCACATGGAATTTGCAATTATCGAACATCAAAGGCAGCTCCAGTGGCTCCCCCGACCCCTCCCCCCTTCAGCAGCCGCTCCCTTTAGCTTCGGCTCGATCAGCTTCATTTGAGAGATCGAAAGGCTCGCCAGCTGCTGTTTGCGATGGGCTCTATAAAGGTATGTTCGGCTTGTTAAAGATGTGTGATTGACGAAGAGATACCCTGTAAGCTGAGTATAAATGAATGTGGAATGTAAATTAACTCTTGAGCGCTCTGATCTGATAAGCTTTAAGTGTATGTTAAATATAGTATCCATTGATAGATACCCTGTAAGTAGCTATAAATAAAGATAAAGCTGACTTTAGCTATATGTATATATATAGCATTTCAGCTTTATTTATAAGCTCTAACTGCCTACTTACCTTCCTCTCTGCTCTCTATCACACAGTCATAGTCATCCACAAGTTGTGCATACCCCATGAGCCAAGTGGCAATCAGGCAATGAGTTGATCAGCAGCCAGCATCAGCTAATTACGCGTAATGCGTTGCCGATACCCAGCAGCTTAGATATCTAATGCGAGCAGCGTCTCTGCTATAACAGCTCGATCAAGCAGCTATATATATATGGCTATTGCCCAAGCTACAGCCAAGGCAGGTAATCAGCGCAGCGCACAAGTTCGTTAAACGATTTTAAATCAGAGTCGAGACATCGCAATGATAAAACAGGCTTAGCTGCTGGCAGACTGAGGCAGCCAGAGCGAGTGTGCAGGAGAGTGAGAGTGGGAGAGAGAGAGAGAGAGAGAGAGAGAGTGAGAGTTGTCTGCGAGGCTTGGGGGCTTAAGCACAGTGCTCAAAAATCAAATAGCAAAGAACTACAAATTACATGCCAAAATGCACTTCAATACAAAGCACTTGGGTAAACAGAAAGGCAGAGCAACAGACAAACGGCATGGCACACACACACTCACACGCACACACATGGCACACCTGTGGCCCAGCAGGAGCAACATTCATTCACCCCTTTCAGCCACCTTCCAACTTCCAACTTCCACATTGACGATGTAAACCTTAAGGTATTTGCGATAATTGCACTTTGCTGTTGTTGTCTATATATATATATATATATATATGTATATATACGTACCCAACGCCAACCTGTTCGCCAAACTGTGGGCGTGGCAGCCAAGTCTGCCTGACTGCGTACCCAGGCACAGTTGCAGCTCCAGCTTTGAGTGGCTCTGGCAACCACGTCGCATTGTCGTCGTCGTTTGTGCGTTCTGCAAGATAAACAAAAGACAACAGACCTACATATATATATATATATAGATAGCTATATACATCCGTGTGTGCGTGCGTAGTCTAGCACACGTCTTCTCCAGGCGCTCGCCCTCCAGCCACCGCTTGCTCAGCTCCACTAGAAATCCCAAATTTCAGCGGCAAAAACTAGAACCCAAGCCACGCACTGCACTTGCTCTTAGACCAAGTACAGTGGAAATTGGCTAAATGTGACTTTGACTTTCTTTTAAGTGTTGAGTAAACTTGTTATGCAACTATTGCCGGCCATTAGAGGTCACAAAATGTGCTTTGCGCTGCTATTGTGAACAGTTTTCAAGGCCTATCTATAGTTTGGCCTGACTTCAACTGTCAATATGCTTGTTTCAGTGTTGTAAAGTGCTGAGAACTGAAGGAAGAGTGATGCAAACAGCTGCATGCTCTTATTGACAGAGTAATTTGGACAAGTGGTATGGGAGAAAATGAGTTGGAGTTTAAATTTAGTTTGAGGATATATGGGTAGCTGACAGTGTTGTATAACAACACTGAAAGTCGAAATATTTATATTGTAAATTAACTTCTCTGATCTATTTAGTCATCTATGTCAATATCTTTCAGTCTAACCAATCATCTATCTTTCTGCTTATATAGCAATCTACATATCAACCTACATATCTGTCTAGCTATCTATCATCTAGCTACCCACATACTTATATATCCATCTATCTATCTATTTACCTATCTATCTATCTATCTATCTATCTATTTATCTATCTATCTATATATCTATCTATCTATCTATCAATCTATCTTTTTATCTATCTATCTATCTATTTATTTATCTATCTATCTATCTACCTATCTATCTATCTATCTATCTAACTATATTTATCTATCTATCTATCTATCTATCTATCTATCTATCTATCTATCTATTTATCTATCTATCTATCTAACTATCTATCTATCTATCTATATATTATCTATCTATCTATCTATCTATCTATCTATCTATTTTATCTATCTATCTATCTATCTATCTATCTATCTATCTATCTATCTATCTATCTATCTATCTATCTATCTATCTATCTATCTATCTATCTATCTATCTATCTATCTATCTATCTATCTATCTATCTATCTATCTATCTATCTATCTATCTATCTATCTATCTATCTATCTATCTATCTATCTATCTATCTATCTATCTATCTATCTATCTATCTATCTATCTATCTATCTATCTATCTATCTATCTATCTATCTATCTATCTATCTATCTATCTATCTATCTATCTATCTATCTATCTATCTATCTATCTATCTATCTATCTATCTATCTATCTATCAATCTATCTATTTATCTATCTATCTATCTATCCATCTATATATCCATCTATCTATCTATTTATCTATCTATCTATCTATCAATCTATCTGCATATCTATCCATCCATCTGCCTACTCTCTCTCTCTCTCTCTCCCCCTCTCTCTTTTTGATTCTTTTCACATCCATATTATCCATAGTTACACTTTCTCCAACTACCTTTCACACCCTTTACAACACTCCTTTTTATTTCACTGTCTTTCCACATCGTCGTCCTTCTGCCAGTGCTCACTGTACCAGCTACTTAGCTAATTCAAATCATGCTAATTGCATTTTATTTGTTTTGTAGCTTAGATTTTAAGTTTTTAATTACGAACTCTTTGGGCCCACACTAGACGCACGTTGCCAACATATTGAAAGAATCTGTAGATTAAATAAATTATGAATACCCTGCCGCAGGCTTTGTCTCTGCAGATAGAGATAGTGGAGCTCTGGAATTGCCGAGTTCAAAGGGTTTTCCAATTTCGGGGAGGCAACACGTTTCGGGACCTCATGTTCAATGGCCGCTCAATAGACTCCGCTTTTGTGGCTTTGTGGCGCCAGCTGGCGCTGCCTAATGGCCACATAGTGGCCTGTCTGTGTGGCTATGGATATCGCGTCATGTGGCACGAACAGACGCGTGCCTCACTCGAAATCTGAGTCGGAGAGTGCGTTGCCTCTGCCTTTGGCTTTCATTAAACGCAAATTTATGCCTTTACTTGAATGTCAAATATTGCAAATGTCAAATGCTGAGCCTCGGCAGCGGCGGCTGGGCAGAGATGGCCGAGCTGGGTCCCGTTAGACAATGGCCAGTGTTGGTAACGGTTTCAGGCAGTGTTGACACTGTCAATGCGAGTGCCGCATGTCTGCGCCAGCCTGTGGCTTCCTTCGGGCTTTTTGGCCAGATGCGGTTCTAGATGCCACACCCACACCCTCGTACACACACACACACACACATGCAGCCGCCCCTCGTCTGCGCCTTCTGCGTGTCGGTTTTTATGCGTTGTTCGTTTTGTAATTAAACGACGCACTTGGCTGGATTTCCTTGTTGTCCAGGGTAAACAGTCGAGCGACTGGGCAAAACTGCGGCGGCGACGGTCATTTCTGCACTGCCGCAAATGTCAGCATATTAGTGCCATTAGCAGTCAACACACACACACACACACAGGCACAGACGAGTCTCTTATTGGAAATAATTATATGAACTCCTATTTAAGATGAAAGCTGAATTATGGGCTAACTCGATGATTGTATAGCTACGAGGGTTGGAATTATGGATTTGAATTAAATACATAAATATTTAAATATATATATGTATATATGTATTATATATAAATAAAATAGATATATATATAAAATAATATATTTAAATATATTTACAAATACTGTACGTATATATATATTTTTGAATATTTTAGAAATATATATATAAAAAAAGTAAAAATAATTGAATAATTTTAAAAATATAAATATATATTTTTTAAATAAAAAAAATATATATATATATATATTTTATTTTAATTTTAATTATATTGTATTTTATTATTTAAATTGTTAAGTATTTGTAAATAAAAATATTTATATAACAAACATATTCTTTTAATATATATATATACTTTTAAAAATAAAGAAATATTTTTTTAAATTATAGATATATTTTTGTTAAGTATATAAATATATATGGAACACTTAACTCTAATGTGAACAGAAGCTTATGCAAGAAAGTAAAGACTTAACACCATTTTCTAATTTCTATTTTCCAATTTGCGCAATTCTTCATTCAAAGGAAGTCCTTTCGCTGCACCTCTGCAGGGTATACAGCAGTCGATGCAGCTGCCAGCGCAGCCATTAAACATTTTAATTGTGAAGTAAAACAGGGACAAGCGTTAAGTGAGCAGTTGGGTCAACTGCAAGCTGCGAGCTGGACGCCCTCAAATACTGCCCCTCCTGCGCGCAATTGATATCAGCCTGGCTATGAATATATTTGGCTTACTGGTAGCTCCAACTGCTGCCGCTGCGGCTGCCGCTGCCGCTGCGCACGCCCCGAGCCGAAGCCGTTCTGCGCTGGTCAGTCACACATTTTGTATTGACCCAACATGTATTCTGTGGTCAAAGTTGGCGTTTGACATTTATGCCGGATGTCAAGCGGACAGCCGAACGGACGACGTCTGGCGGCGTCTAAAGAATTTGCCTTTGTCCGGCCCGTGGACGGGTTGCCAGAGGTTGGCCTGAGCGACGGGGCTGCCTAGGACCATTGTCATCAGCAGAAGCGTCCATTTGTGCTTGTTATTGTCACGTTGTTGTTGTGTTTCACTTGTTATTGTTTTTCTTTTTTCCTATTTACAAAGTTTGCTGCCGAAACTATCGATACTCGGGCTGCAGTCGTTGCCGTTGCCGTTGCTGTTGCTGTTGGGGCTTCCGGTTTCGACCTTTTTTGGCCATTTCAGTTTGACTGAAACTATTCATTCGAGTCAAGCAAATGCACCCCGGAGGGCATTTTCGTTTTGTTATTTGTGTATTTGACATTTTGCTTAAGTGTTGCTGACTTTTGGTCAGTTTCTGTTTCTTTCTTTGGCCCCACCCCGCTCCGCCCCGCCCCCCACGCTCTGGCTGACCCAAGGCAATTGTTGTTGGGCTGTTTGCTCTGCGTTTGTTTGTACAACGCTTCGGCTGCCGCCTCATGCTCGTTTCGGTGGGGTCTGAGGCTCTTAATTAAAGTTTGCTCAAGTCTTTTTGTCGGCCTCAGCCTCTGTTTGCGTATAATGAACCATTTGTTTGCTGATTTAGCTCATGGATTCTCGGTTCGCTTTTAGCATGTTTATAGCGTTTCGATTGCTCAATACAAGTGGAAATTTGAACTTTGAAGTTGCTGGCCCAACTGCAATCGAGCAGCGTGCCAGAAGGGTTCCTGGAAGAAGCTGATTTTGTGCACTGCCAACGGTTAGCTGAAAGCCTCAGTTGCAAGCTATTGCAGCAGCTCTGGATGAGGTAGTGATATGAGACGGTGGATGGGTTAATACAACAAGACAACAGCCAAGTGGGCTGAGTGGACTGTTGAGTGCATCGATTGTCTGGTGAACATGCTGAAATCTACAAATGCCTGTTCTTCTAACTATCTACAAAAACAGAGTGTTTAGCAGTCAGTAATAGCCATATTTACTCAACAACAATGCATAACTCCCATCTATCCCTCTGCCTGTACAACTTCCTCCATCAGCTCTCATTTATCTCTCAGGGCCCTCTCGAAAAAACAGAGTATCAAACAGTGCGTTACGCCCCTTCCCACTGGCAAGCCATTCGCCGTAGCTGATAAGAGGCGCACGTAGTGAATCACTTAACTCGATTCCATATTGTTGGCCAGAGAGCGGCGCAGCAATTGGCCGCTGGGCGACGTCCGTGGATGGCACAGTGGGGACTGGCTGTGGGCGAACACGAACTCTAAATAATTTGCAGTTATTTGGGGCAAACACGCAAATGCGTTCAAATCAATTGTCCAATTGAGCCCGACCGATTTGGTGCCAACACAAAAAAATGAAAAGGAAAGCGGAAAAAAATGAAAAAAATGTGTTCAAATTGAATGGAAGGAGCGCAGCGTGCAGGGCATCGCAAATGAGAGTCGGGAATTGTGAAAGTGTGTGTGTGTGTGTGTGAGGGTGTGCGTGTGCGTGTGCGTGTGCGTGCCGCTGTGTGGCTGAAGCGTTTTAGTTTCACTTTCACTTTTTGCTGCAACTTTCGCTCGCACTTGGCAGCCCTCAGCCCCGGCCACGCCCACAGGCCGCAATTAGGGTGGCTCATTGTTTGGCTGCGGTGTTTGGTCAACTTGCGGCACGTGTCCTAATTTTGATTTCTTTTCCTCTTTTTGCCGAGCTTCTTTTTCTCGGCTGCTCCTTTGCTGCCCATAAATAATTTGTTGCATACTTCGGGGCGCCCGGAGATGTTTTTTTCTCGATGTCATTTGTAAATGGCATGTTATCAATTTTCAAGATGATTGAATCAAGTGATTTGTGTGCGTGTCAAACAGCACGGGCGCCCAGCTCCCCGCTCGCTCGCCTCAGCCTCAGCCCCAGCCCTGCTTATGTGAGATATTTGCGGCTGTGCGTCCACGTGTCCAGCTGTGGGCACTTTGAAGTTCAGCCTGTTTGTTAGCTTTTGGGCTTCGCTGCTGGCTAGTCATATGAAAGGACTTCGTCCTCGCAAGGATTTGTGCTTCACGTTGTTTGCCCGACCGTCTTGGCTGCTGCTTATTAAGAGATTATCAATTTCTTTGATGCGCTAATACACTATACAAACACATCTCTCTCCCTCTCTCTCTCCCTCTCTCTCCCTCTCTCTCTTTCTCCTTCTCTCTCTGTCTGCGTGCTCAAGATGATATCGAAATTGCAAGCACATGTAAACGTCTCAGGTTATTTGATATATTTGATAAGCAGCTGAGGCGAGCTGGCAATGGCAAGCTCAGGCAATCGCTTCATATGTGTGCCCGACTGCGTGATACCCTAGCCACAGCATTGTGTTAATACTAAGCGGGCTGATCGATAAACTGCTAAGGAAAATCAATAGAATACTTGGCCCTACTCCAAACAACACCTGAATAAGCAAAGATCTTGGAATTTCTGCAGTTGCCCAGCCCAGTTGAGCAAGTGCCTGGCCTGGCCTGGCCTGGCCCGGCAACTGAGGCAGGAGCAGGCGGGAAATGAGGAATCGTGGAAATGTAACTGCCACGCTGCTACGCGAAATGAGAAAACTTTTCGACCACAACATCGACGCAACGTGCCAACGGCGGCAGGGGCACGGCAAGGGCCAAGGACCAAGGAGGGCAGGACGAGCAGCAGCTAGTCAAAGGAGGCGCTGCTTAAAACTACAATGCAAACACAGCAAATATAAACTAGCGCGCCTGTTGGTCCTTGGTCCTGTAGCGACGTGTGACTCGCTCGCCGCTATGTGCTGTGCAACACGCCCCCTCGCCCGCCCCCAACGACAGCCCTCAGCTTGTCTGGCCGCAAAAGATTGCTTCTAGAAATTTATAGTTTCAATAATGTGAAGCAGAGCGCGCTACATGCGCCAGCTATTTGTCCGCCATGTGTGAGAGCTGGATATGCACACAGAGATATAAATATATATGCATATCGTATATATATAATATATATATATATATATATATATATGTATAACGGGCGTGTGGGCTCGTGTTCTTGTGTATTTTCAATTTACGCGTCCATAACTTCAAGTTTTGCAAGTTTGCGCACCTCCAACCCTGCCCCCTCCCCCCTCTATCTATCTCCCTTTCTCCTATTGAACACTTGAGCAACAGACTCCGCCGTAGTCCTCGCAGATACGCCGGAGTCGCCAAGTCTCTGGGCTCGAGTGTGCAGCTAAAAACTGAAGCAGTTGCCGTTTCCGCAATTACAAAACTTCTACAAAAATAACAAAACATTCGCGTTGAGAGCGCGCCACATGTGCGCTGTCCATGCCTCCGTTCCTCTCCAGCCCCATGCTCCTATCCCCCAGCCACGCCCCCTTGCACAGCAGCACGCCCCACTTCCGCGCGCTTTTTGCACTGCATTTGCGTGCGCCTCGCGTGGAAAACCGTTTTCCCTTGCATTTTTCTATCGCAGATTTTAATTTCTTAATGTAGAAAGGGCAAAGCCGTCAGGAGGCGGGGCGACAACAACAACAATTTGTTGTTGTTGTTGTTGTTGTTGGCACCTAGGCGCCAGGCAAAGGGATTCCTAAAGGATGCCTTGGAACTGAACCAGTTCTGAATCAGAAAAAAAGAAAAGGAAATAGAAGAAAAACGTTGATGCACTTTAGAGATATTTGGCAGCAACTGAAACGAGGCAAAGCTTCTGCTGAAAACTATAATCCATTCAAGTTGCTGGGCTATAGATGTCGGATAGATGGAATGAATGGATAAACAGATGGACGGATGAATGGGTGGACGGACGGACAGATGAATGGATGGACGGACGGTGGAATGAACAGATAGAGGAACGGAAGGAAAGGATAGAGGAGCGGACACACGAATGGATGAACGGGCGGACAGCTGACGGACGAATGAACGGACAGACAAAGAGACGGACAGACAGAGAGACGGACAGACAGAGAAACGGACAGAGGAACGGACAGACGAACGGATGAACGGACATACAGAGGATCGGACGGGTGAACGGATAGACGAACGGATAGACATACGGACAGAGGAACGGGCGGACGGATCGATGGACTTCTAGAAAGGCGGACAGTGGGAAAGACGGACGGACATATGAACGACATATGACAGATGGACATATGGACTGATATGCTAATGAATAGACGGACGGATAGCCGAATAGACATACGAACGGACATACGGACGGAGTGGTATTCCCAGATCGCCTACACGTTCCTCCTTCTGCCCTGTTACATACGCTTCAGCAAAACCAAAATATCCCCCGTTGACACATTTTCACTGGGTATAAAGATGTCAAAATAAGAAAGCAACAATTATTTACTAAATGATGCATAGCACATTAATTTGCAAGGAGCTGGAAAAGTGGGCACTGGAATTTTCCGCGTTTCGCTTCACTTTTTATGTACATACAAAATTTCTGTTACGATTTGCATATCAATTGGCGAGTCGAGAGTGCGGGGAGAGGGGGAGACTGAGCGAAATAGATTAAAAATTCGACACTAATAGAGAAAATTAAGTTAAGCGCTCGCAACGAGCGCAACTTATCAAGCTTCCCCCACTCCGGGACTCGCTCGCCGCCATCTCCTGCTCCCATTTCCGTTTCCGCGTTTTCGTCCTGATTCGGCGATTTGCATGCTTCATTAGCGCGCCTCGAAAGTGGGCAGCTCGGAATTAAAAATAATGTTAATTGCGACGCGATGCGACGCGACGCGACGCGCCGCACGACTTCTGCCACGGCGTTCATCCATAATCAATTTCAGCCGCTGGCCAACAGCATCAAGAAGAAGAAGGAGATGGAAAAAAGCGAAAAATGAAAAAAAAAATGTAAAAAAAATTAAATAAAAATATGACATAAAAATTTTTCATTTCCTTGAGCAAGCGAAGACTCGACGCTCGATTCCCAGCGGACAGCCTCGAACCTCGAACTTTGGCAATGAAGTAGAAAATGAACTGACGCCTCGACGTGGCCCGCCCAGAACGCCCAGACCGCCCAGCCCGCCCCCTGCCCTCGGCCAGTGAATGTATTCATCAATGCAACACATTTGCATATTTCGAGCGTAAAAATTAATCACTAATTTTAATACGCAACGCGGCGGCGCCACCAGCAGGGGGCGGGATGTGCGGCAGGGTGGGTGGGAGTGAGTCGTAAGGGTGTCCTTGGCGGCAACTCGAGGGCCCCTTAAACTTGTTAAGTGGGCAACACTAATGTACCAATTTCCAAATTCATGTTGCCAAGCAGAAAGCGAGAGGAAAATAAAAATTGAGGAAAAGCAAAGGAAAATGTGAGCAGGCAGCCAGCGAAATGTAAGGTAAACAAATTGCGCGATGAGGCGTTGTCATCTATATAAGCGCGAGGACGAAGCGGAGCGAGCGCGCTGCGGCCGGCCAAAGATATTTCCTGCGGCGGGCCCGAGGGGGGCGGAAAAATGAGCCAAAAGAGAGGGAAATAATATAAAATAAATAAATGGAAAATGAGAAGGAACGAAAAAAAGCAAAGCTACATAAAACTGGGCACTACAGCGAAAGTGTGTGCGCGAGAGAGGGATAGGGAGAGGGAGGGGCTAAGAAAATGAAAGAAAATTGTCTATCGAAATGCTGTTGGCGGCGCATTTCACCTGCAGCGCTTTGATAGCCGCGCACCTCCATTAAAACTAATGGGAAATTCGCCATAATTTGATTTTGACAGCTGCCCAGAGGGGCAACTCTCGAGCGGAGGTAGCGGCCGGGGCGGCGTGTGGGCGTGGACTAAGGCAAATGTTAAGGAATTAAATGGGAAATCAAAAAAGAAGAAAGAGAAAAACTAAAAGTGTTCCAATGCATTGATTGTTCTAAGCTTATACCCTGTAATATATATAGATAATGATTCAAGCAGATAGTCTATAGATATATGGAAGTATATATACATATCGGTATAGCATATATATATGTGTAGATGCATGATGAAGGTTGAGGCGCAAATTTAATGAAACATTATTGAGATATACCCTCTAAGGGGGGTACAGTTAATGAGTCTTCATAGTTGATATTGATGGATTACTAAAAATATATATAAAATAGTTGAGAAGTCCACAAAAACTACTTCAAGACCTGTTATATAACTTGCCTCTTAGGCCTTGAACCCAGGCAAATTCGAGAGTAGCGTCACAGATCCTTTAGAGTATGTATATGAATATAGCCAAGTCTATCCGTAACTCTAACCTCCCGAATGTCTTTCTTTTACTATCTGCAGGGTATGCCCTAGTCATGTACTCCCCACTAGAGACTAGAGAATACTTCACATATCAAGCTATATATATTATAACGGCCATAGTAGTTAACAGAATCTTTGCTTAACATAAATGTATATCTCCCTCTCTTTCTCTCTCTCTCTCTCTGTCTCTCTCCTGCTCTCACTCTCTGCTTCTCTAAGCCGATGACAAATCCAATCCAGCCGCAGCGAAAATGCATTAATAAATACTTCTTGTGGCTGAGTGGATGCCATATCCTTCAATGCTAAGTGAACTTCAGCTGAAGATAATGCATGGCACACACACAGAGAGGGTGTGAGAGAGAGAGAGAGAGGGGGAGAGGGAGAGGGAGAAGGAGAAGGACACAGTTGCTAGCTGCGGCACGTAGACATGCATGATATTTATTATGTTATCGAAATAAATCACAAATAAACATAAATAAACAAAGCAAAACCAAAGAAAATGCCTAAGTAGATTTGTCAAAAGAGCATGCACACACACACACACACACACACATGCATGGGCAAACGTGCGTCAAAGTATGCAAAAATGTTACACAAATGAAAATAACTTGAGCCAAAGTTGACAATTCGCTCGGCGAGCGAGTCCTCTGCTGCGTCTTCGCCTGACAAGAATTTATGAGCCTGTGCGCTTGCAAAATGTCAATGCCTGCCGCACACACACACACACACACACACGCACGCACAGTCAGCGCATACACTCTGCTTTTTTTTTGGTTTTTATATTTGGCCTCATATCAAAATAAGTCTGATGATCCAATAAAGTGCTTATGGCTCGACAGCAGCGGCTTAAAGGGCTGCTGACTGTCACATTAGTGACGCGCACACACACACACACACACACACAGTCGAGGCTGCGCCTGTTTGCATAGCATACTTTTGCGGGCAGCGCTCGAAATGGAAATAAATGCGTTACATTTCAATACACACTCGAGTGCCAGCTGTGCGTGTGTGTGTGAATGCAATTTTTGATTTATGTTTACAAACATCTACCCTCTCTCTCCCACTCTCCACCTCAGCCCCTCTCCCTCTCTCTCTCTCTCAGTGTATTTGACATTTGTGCGAAACACGTGAAAATATTTCAAGTGCCCGCTAAGCCCGAAAAAAAAACTACTTCAGACACAGCCTACCCTCCTCCTCCCCCTGCGCTATCTGCACCCACACACAGGAAAAAAGGCACGCAAAAGAAATGATTTATTTGCGCATTTCTCGCATTTCTACATCTTCGACTGTTGGGCGGCTGCCTTTAATACATTTTTCTCCTTTCGGCATATTTGGCGTTCCATGCATGACAAATTGTTAAGAAAACTCTCAAGCAGCCGCCACCGGCCCCGCCCACCCACATGTGCCTGCTGCCTGCTGCCTGCTGGCTGCTTATCATCGAAATGTACTCAAGAAATTCCACAAATAACGCGACGCCAGCTTCACTTTTGCATCTGCCTCTGCGAACTGCCAACTGCCATCCGAAATTCAGTCGAGCTTTACAGTGGGCCACATGCATATACACACACGTATGTGTACTTAGAGCAGCGGCAGGGGTTATGCTTGTCATATCTCTGGGTAGGAGTGGGGCCTCTTAGATCTGGCTATAACTCCAACTGTGGCGCTTGCAGTTCATTGAGCTGACATTGAGTACATGTGATTTATGGCACATTAGCGGAGAGGAAGGGGCGAGGCTACGATCCGAAGGGGGAGACAAAGACAGTCAAGAGACTAGCGAAAGGTGTAGCAGTTGCTAAAGGTGAAACGGCGCTTAGCTGCGGTTGGTTTTTGATAACTTCTTTGAGTAGACTGGAAATGAGTGCATGAGAATCGCAAAGAAGGGCACTATGGGCATATAAATGAGACATTATGAGAAGCGCAATGTAAGGCAGTAGTTAGAGGTAATTGATATATAGCACATAAGTTATGAGAAGCGAATAGAAAGGCTATAGCTGTTATCTTCTGATAACTTTTTGATAACTTCTTTAAGTGGACTTGAAATGAGTGCATGAGAATCGCATAGAAGGGCACTATGGGCATATAAATGAGATATTATGAGAAGCGCAACGAAAGGCAGTAGTTAGAGGTGAGAAATATAGAGCACATAGCTTATGAGAAGCGAATAGAAAGGCTATAGCTGTTTTCTTCTGAGCTCGACATACAAAAGCCTCTGTGCAGACTCGAAGGCCGCCCGAGTTTCACTTTTGAGCAGTTGAAACTGAAATTTCGTTCTGCTGTTTTATGCCCCGTCTTCAAGTCATACCCCAGACCCCTCTACACGCTGCTTAACGAGCAAATGCGCGCCTGTCTAACGACTGTCGAGCAGGCGACTCGCCGACTGACGACTGACGACGACTATCGTCATATATCCAAACTAAATGTGTCACGTCCAAACAACAAAAATTTCATTTATATTCGCATATATACAGAATAAAAAAGAACGAAATACGAATGAAGAAGAAGCGTGATAAGCCAGGGGTAGGGGTGGTGGGTCGTTGGAAGGGGTGGCTTGCGAGCTCTGGCTGGCTTTATTTTAAATTCGAGCAATTTGGGCCAAATGCACGCGTCAGGCGCCATCTATTGGCATTTGAATGGGCCAAGAACAGAGCGAGTTGTAGAAGGTGCAAGTGTGGGCGAAGAGGGGGCGGGGCTGGCAAGTACATCTGCGGCTGCGAAATCGTTACATATTATGTGCAGCAGTCGACTGAGGCGCTGGCTTTCAACTCCTTTTTAGCTGCGTGCGACGTTTTTAAGCAGCCACTTCCTGCCACGCCCCGCCCCGCGCCACCCCCAACAAATCAACGGAAGCGGAAGTGGCAATGGAAATGGAAATGCTCCACAACGGAGCAAATGATGCGAAAACGTCGCGACGAAAGGTGTGAATGGCGCAAAAAAAAAACAGAGCGAAAAAAATGATGAAAAATCGCAAAAATGTTCACGTTAGTCAGACACACACACACAGAGTTGAATACCGTTACATTTGAGCAAGGACTTTTGCATACGCAGCGCAGCTTCCGATGAATTCCATAAGATCTACGATGCCGTAACGGGCAAGCGCTTAGAAAGTGAGGCAAACAGAACGTAAAAAACTAGACAATGGCAAGTTTTGAAGAGGAAAATGAAGCCTAGCAGGATAAAAGTCCTGTTAAAATTATATTAAAATCCTGAACATTGGAAACAAAATGGCGGCCATTTCTAAGAATTTGCTCAGTTACAGTTAGAAATCTGCAGATCTTCGACCAATCCATGCCCGAGCTGCCGAGTGAGTCGCATAGTTTTTACAGTTAGTTCTGTGTCAGTTGCAGTCAACCGCCAACTGCTCTGCTAGCTGTCTCTGTCTCGCGCCCATATTTTATGCGCAGCAAATTCTTTTGATTTATGTTAATTTGAATAAGTGCGCACCATCTATTTTTTGTCACCAGTCCCCTCCCCCCGCACTCGCCCACGCGCCCATACGCTCCCCAAACATGTTTCCGTCATGCGTTTTTGCTGCTGCTGTCGCTGGCTCTGCCTCTGCCGCTGCTTGCAGCTGTAGTTCCACACTTTCCGTTGCTCTTCATCATCGTCATCTTTGTTGTGCGCTTCCTTTGCTGGCTTTGGCTACCTGTCCGCCCGCTTTTCATGCTCCATTTCTTCAGTTCTCCATTTCATTTTTATATATATATATTTTTTTTTTTTCGCCACGTTTCATTTTGTCAACGGGGCGTGAAAAATTCTTTTGATAAAGCGCAAATAGTTTATTTTATGCACCCTACACAGCTGAGCCTAGCAGCTTTAGGGTAGAACTTAATGCATATATCTATAAACTGAATTAATATCCATAATCAACATCCATTTAAAAGGAAAATTCATTCGAATCATTAATATCTTTATGCCTATCCCGTCACATACTCCGTTTAAAGTCTTAGTGCCCTCTCTGCAGCACGCAAGAAGAATTGCCGTTGCACTTGCACACACACACACACACACACACACAGACTCAATGGCAGCCAGTCAGAATGAAGCACATGCACGGCTGGGTGTGGGTGTGTGTGCGTGGGCCTAGCCAGCCAGTCAGAGGTTCTATTTATGCTAACTTCGCTTTGCTTCCACCAATACTCAATAGGAGTTCGACAAGTGCAGGCACTGTGCGTCTCGCTCGCACGCATGCATATGCAATGCACGTCCACTCCCCCCGTCGGGCCATAACTGTAAATACACTACACGCTTCGGCCAGTCGGTTGATATGCAAAGTGTGCCGCCAGCTGGCATACCTTTTGCTCATCTAAGCCCGTAAGCCTGCCACTTTGCCAAAAGACATGCAAACACAACAAACCACATAAGAAATGCGGCACGGCCGTCAAACGGTAATCAGATTTGTGTACCTCCCTCCCTCCGTCCGTCTCCGTCTCCGGGCGGTTGGCATTTGTGCCTGCCTGATTTGTTGCCAAAGGATTTCATAGACATGTGTGCGAGTCTATCAAAACTAATGTCGAACTGACTATCCGTCCGTCCGTCCGCCTGTCCGTCCGGGTGGCTGCTATCCACACTCAAATCTGTATGCCCGCTGGGCTGCCGTTTTCTTGGTAGACCGAATCCACTTTCCACTCCTCAGCGTTTGCCTTTAAAGTATGTCAGTTTTTTTTTCTCTTACTCTCCCTTACCCCTCGGACCCCTGTGAGGCGGCGGGGGGTGTGGGCAGCAACCCGTTCGACTTGCTTTTGGGCATGCAGAATGTTGAATTTTTATTGTTCGTGTTTTTTTGGTTGTACGTTTTTTTTTTTTTTTTGTCTTTATTGCCAGCGGGCGGTCGACGGCGGCGCATCTTCTTCATCGACTCCGTCTCGCCTCCCGGCCCACCCCCTCGCCCTTGTCCCTTTTGCTCTTCGACTCGCCGGCGCTGACTTTTACACTTTTCGACTTTTCCCACATGTCGTATCAGCGGCTTTTCCCGCGTGGCCTTTGTCCGCCGACTCCCTCTCTCTCTCTATCTCTCTATCTCTCTCTTTCTCCCTCACTGTCTGTTTCTCTGTACGACCTTTTCGCTGATATTTTTTGCGGCACTTTTTGCCCCTTTTCCGTTTGTTTCGCAGCGCACAATTTTCAACGCATGGCCGCGGGGGTTAGCGCCGTCTCGCTCGCACACCGTCCCGTTCCGCGCCAATCTCTATCTTCCTTTCGGCTGGATTCGTATTATTTCGCATTTAAAAATAGATTTGCATTTGTATATCTGTGTGTGTGTGTGTGGCGTGTCCAATTGATTTATGGTTTTTGTAAATAACAAAAAAAATAAATAAATAAAAATAAAATACAAAAACACACACAAATATTTGGCCCGAAAAGGTTGCGCGGCGGCTTGGCTGTGCGGGGGTGGGTGGGCGCGTCCTGTGTGGTCGCCCAGCGAGCTCTCTCCTGTGCATCGTTGTTGCTGTTTGGTTTTTTGTGGTTACTTTGCGGTTGCTGTTTCGTCCGTTTCAACAAGTTCCCACACCGTTCCGGCATGCCATTCCACGCCATTCCGCTGCGCTCGCCCGTGGTCTCCCAGCAGTTGATTGACTTTTCAACTGATCCTTTGGGTGTAATTGTTGTTATTGTTTGCATTTTTAACTCTCGCTCGCGGAAGATGATGAAGTTGATCTCTTAAGTGTGCGGCGAGCCTAGTCATAATAACAGGAATATCTGAAATTATATATATATGGGAAATCAGGGCTTTTCTAAAATTTAGGTAACAGTCCGTAGAAAGTGTGGCAAGCGGCATAGAGCACACATATTCCAGATCAGGACGGAAAGCAGAGCCGATTTAGTCCTGTAAGTCCATCTGTACGTCCGTTCGTCTGTGTGTGAAGGAGCTGATCTGAAAAACTAATAGAGCTAGAAATGCTTCTTGTAGTTCCCTATATATCGTGCAGATCATGTTTGTTTCTTAGCATCGATAACTATTCCAGTTTTAAGGTTATGGATTACTTTATACTGTACAGTTATTACAGGATATCTCGCACACTATAAAAGCTATCATCTCCAAATTTTGTATTTAGTTTCATTTTAATTTTATATAATTTTGGTTTTTATTACATTTTGGATACCGTTATGCATATATGTATATCGGTATATATATGTATATATAAATGCGATATATATACACCTAAACTAATTAAAATCTTGATTATATTTCAACAAACCGAATTAAAATGTTTCTCTTCCTCTTTTCATTATTTTTTCTTCCGTCTTCCCGTCTTCTTCTTATATCAATCCTAACCCTAAATGACGCGTAAGTCAAGCCATGCAAATTCCTTGTCACACTCCAAAGGCGACGATGGCAAGATGGAGAAGAAGGCCAAGAAGAAGAAGAAGCAATGAAAATACACAACAAATAAATTGATGTCATTTTCGTTTTCGTTACATCTCAAATGGAATTAGCGGCACGCGGGTAAATGACAAAAAAAGAAAAGAAGACGAAAAAAAGTGAAATAAAAGCAACGGCAAATCGGAAGCTCGCAAGCTTCATATCAACAGCAGCGCCAGTTACAAGAAGTGTTTGCCAAGCCAAAAGGGAGGCGAAAAAAAAAAACTGAGCAAGGCAGTGACAGGAGCAAGGACAGGGGCAGGGGCAGGGGCAGGGCGAGCTGTGGCTCGGCAAAGTTGACGTAGCAAAGACGGCGGCAATGAAAACGCAGATAAACATATTCGCGAATTTGTTATTATCAGAAAAATATTGCGCAAATAAAAGCAATAGAGGGGCGAACGTAAGCGTATGCAAAATATTTAACAAGTGTGTGTGTGTGTGTGTGTGTGCCTGTGAGCCGTTAATTCCCCAGCGACTGCATGTGACGCGTTTTGCATGCGGTTTTTGCGCGTTTTGTCAAGCTAAGCAGGCGGGGCGAAAGAGATGGGGCGAGTGTGTGTGTAAGTGAAGCCGAAGGTGTGAGTGAGTGGAAGTAAGACGAAGAGTGAGAGTAAGAGTAGGAGTGGGAGTGTGAGTGTGTGAGTGTGTGTGTTTGCTTGAAGGTGGCGCAAATTAGTTAAAAAGCCGAGTCACACAATCAAAGATCAAAACTTTCTGATAGGCAAATGGCCTCGTGTGTGTGTGTGTGTGTGAGGCTTGTGCTTGTCTTGTTGTTGTTATTACTTGACTTTAATGCCGTTTACTTGTCACTGTTGTCAGAGGGAGAGGGAGACAGCATGTCTGCCTGCGCTTGATTTGCTTGGATTTGATAACCAGCGCTTAAGACGCCTCTTAGCATAAAAAAAGAACAACAAAAAATTGACAGGCTTATGTATGTGCGCAGGGGATGGGGGTGTATTTTTGTACGCAAACGAGTTAAACTGGAAGTTTAAGGCGAAATGACAAACAATAAAATTTCGGGGGAAATTCGATAAGGATTTCCCATGGGTAAATTTGAGAGCACGGATAAGAGCCAGTGCCTTTCACAGACGGAATCTTTAGTGCTTTGATTAGCGAATATATACATATATTTGTGTATTGTTGGAGATTATGAAGATAGTGGGGGTGAGTGGGCTGGGATGCTGGCTGAAGTGTTGAGTAAAGTATTTTGAGTAACTATTGTTGAAATGTTTTGAATAGTTCTTGGAATTTAAGGAGTTGGTGATGGGCTTGAAGAGGCTTTTGCTTGAGAAATGTATAACTGGTACTGTGATAACAGCTTATTTGAGTGGAATTAGACTGGCCTGACATAACTAGATGGAAAGTTGAAGTATAAGCAAGTCTTGATGGGAAAAGTAATGAGAGAGAAAACTTTGGTAATGAGCAACTATATCTTGTGGACCTAGAACTAATCGCAAATAGCGCAAAAATACTCTATGCAAAGAAACTCTAAAAATCTTTTCTTTCACTTACATATTAAATATGTTTCAATATTTCAGTGCTTTAAGTAATACTATATGATACTAAATTATCATAGATAACTCTAAATAATACTAGATAATACAAAATAAATAATACTAGATAACACTAAATAATACTAGATAATGTTAAAAATACTAAAAAATACTAGATCATACTAAGTTAGACTTGATAATACTAAATAATACTAGAAAATACTAAATAATACTAAAGAAAAAATACAGAATATTAAATAATACTATATAATTATACTAGAATATACTAAATTATAGTAGATAATAATAGAGAATAAATACTACATAACATTAAATAGTATTAATTAATACTAAAAATACTAAAGACTACTAGATAATAATAAATAATGTTAAATAATACTTAATAATACTCGAGAAAACTAAATAATACTTAATAATTCTAGATAATGCTTCAAACTTATATTAAATTATTCACTTCTACGAAACAGCTCCTCAGCCTAGGGACCCTCAGCGCCAGCCCAAGCCACGGCTGCAAGGACTCACCGGACACCAGGTATTTCTCAGCTACTTTCATCAACTGCAGCTGCCTACGGCTCGTCTTCAAACTAAGAGCACTTATTATAATATGGCCACGCCCCCATCGACCGCACTTTAATATATTGTCAACTATGCCTGCGTGAGGCTGCGGTCTCCGCCCTCCCGCCCCACCTGCTTAGCCCAACTCTCTGCCAGTTGCGCCAGGCAACAATAATTTTTGATTAAAGATGAATTTTTAATTTAATGTATCTCACAGATACGCAGATAGTCGACGGCAGCAGACGTCGCAGTTGAGCCAGAGAGAGAGAGAGAGAGAGAGAGAGAAAAATATATGAAAAACAGCAGCAAAACGAGGGAAAAAACGCACGAAAAATGTTTTTTAATCTCAACGGCAAACGGAAGCGGAAATCAAACGACCAGAACAGCGGCCCAGCCGGCCAAAGTATCAAACAAAATTTTTAATGTCTTCATGAATGGGTGTGGGGGGTGGGGGCACTAGCAAAAGCTGAAGATATGGCCGTATGCCCGCTGCCTTCAGCCTTGTTAAAAAGCCCACGAAATTTACCTACCCACCGGCCCCAGCCGCCCTGCTCGCCACTCCATTTCCCGGTCAGCAACGGCCTTTGATTTTTTCCGAAGTTTTTTAACTTTTTTGGCTGGCTTTTCTCTTGGCTCATTAGGAATTTTTCTTCGGCCGCGTTTTTGTTGGGAAAGCGATAAAAATTTAAAAGGCAGCAGCAGCGACCGCGACACGCACCACCCGAGCCACCAACCACTTCGCCCACCCCACGGCCCAGCGCATCGCCAAATGGTGTTTAATGATTTATGAATAATCGCCATTTTGCATTTGAGTGATGAGAGTGGGTGGGGTGGCTGGGCGGCTGGGTGGCTCAGCGCTAAGTCAGTCAGTCAGCGGGCAGCCAAGGTCCATTTACACGTCTCGTTTAGCCCGCTGGTGGTGCGGTGGTGCTGCTGTCCGATTTGCATCGGATGCGGATTCGGTTTGCGCGCCTTATCAATGGTCGCTCGGGTGGTTTTACAAATTTTCTTTGATAATTTTAACAGCATTTTTTTACGTTTTCTTCCTGGAAATGCGCCGCGCCCTTTGTTCCTGTTGTTGTTGTTGTTGTTGCTGTTTTTATGCTTTTCCACTTACGCGTTAAATTTTCTGACAAACAACACGCGACTCGCGCAGGTGGGGCAAACAGGGTGGAGTGGGCGGTGGGCTGCTCTGTCTTTTTTTTCTGGGTAGATAGGCGTTTGCCATTTGACAGCTTTGACAGCCGAGCTGAGCAGGGGGCGAGAGTGGGAGAAAGTAATAGAGAAATTAAAAAGCAGCTAAGACACACGATAATCAAGTATGAGGCTCGAATTGTTGAGGTTTGTAATATTTTTGTGGGCTAAAATAACTTGTATATGGAATATATATATATAGGGAAAACAATAATTGAATTAGCATTTCGATATGTTTCAACTAACATTGTGCTGTAATTATATAATATTTGTATTATATTCTATGGCATTTTTACGGTGTGTAAAATTAGTACGAATTAGTGAAATATTTTTTCAAATTTTTGTTTAATTTGTTTTTTTTTTTTTGTTTGGCAATTTTAGTTGAAAAATGCTCAAAGGTAGCGAAAATTAAAATAGCACCACTCGGATTTTCGCTGATAACAAGCAAATGGAATATAAAAAAATATTTTAAAATTTAAAACAGCGTTAGGTTAACAGGAATAAACATTTAAAGCTTTAATTTTCTAGTTTTTGTGGAATGGATTTGCTTTATGAGCTTAAGATGCCTGCTCTGGCTAGATCTCAAACTAAGCGCTGCTGCAACCAGCATAAATATTTGCTTTAAATACAAATACAAATATGAACTGGCATAAATATTATTTTCATTTCATATTGATTTCCTTATTTTAGATATATATGTATATATATATTCATTCCGCCATGCAGCCATTCTCCTTCCCCTCCGTCAACTCTCTGGCTTTCTGTCGTCTTTCAACTATTTGCAATTCTCACATTTTGATTTCTCTTGAAAAAGTAATCTCTGCTGTTCCAGCGCAAAGTAAGCGAACTTTCTTATGATTAAATTGAAAATCTGTAAAATGAAAGCCAACTTTCAGCCTGATTCTTGGGCTGCTTTGGCTGCCGCCATGGCCACAGTTGGGGGCGGCGCCCGCATCACTTTGCCAACAATTTCGACTTAATTAAATGCGTCTTTAATACTTTCCCGGCTTGCATAGGCAAACAGACAGATTTGGCAGGCGGGCGGCGCTGTCACACATTTACAGTTATGTTCATATTTGTTTGGCTAAGACAAAAAAAATAAGCCAGAAGACTGCAAACTTTTCACGCACGTGAACGGCAGGGCGGACCAGGATGGGAGCCCAACGTGTGCCAGAGCAAATAGCAGAGCTAAAAATAAAGTTGATTAAAATTTGAAAGATTTTTGACAGTTATTATGCCGCAGGCACAAAAAGTTGCGCGATTTCCACGCAACGAGTCAATATTGACAATGGAGCTTGCGCTCACGGAGCTGAGCCAGGGCTTACCGCAGGTGGACGAGGAGGGGGCGCTGAAGCTGAGCGCCATATGCATTGAAGCATATTTAGGAATAAGGAGAGCGTATGCGTCGTCACACAAGATAATGTTTACCAAAGTCGAGAAGTGACCATGGCGGATGCTAAGTAACTGGAAAGTTGACGGAAGGCAAAAGAAAAAGTTTCCTATTGCCTTTCTATGCGATTCTCAGTAATGGGCGCGGGACTTTATCGTGCTCTTTCTTTTATATTCACATTTAAATGAGTTAATGAATCTTTACCCCAAAAGTGTTATATAACCATATTTGAATTGCCTTTCTATTCTCGATTCTCATGAATTTAAATCTGCCCGCCTCTCTATGTGATTCTCAAGTCATACAATCTTATTTCCTTCTCACCTGACCCATTCAATGTCAATTGAATTACATTCCGAGTCAATTTCGTAAACAAATTCCACTATCCATGCTCCTATTGCCTCTGTATGCGATTCTCATAGCTTCGAATTGACATTTCAGGCTTTCTAGCTGTCGCATGGAGCAAACTCGCATTAAATGTTAAGCAAAGTGCCGTCTAAATAGACGCATAAGAAAAGTAAGAGACTAGAAAATATTAAAGTAGCTTTGCGCTGAGGCTCGTTTGCGTTTGCGTTTACGTTGATCGGACGTTTACAGGCCATAAAAGCCGTGCACGACAGCAGCTCGATATAAAAAGGCATTTTATAGCGCCGCAGCAGCCGGAGATTGGGCTAACCGGAAGGGCGCAGGACGGGGCGGGCAGGACACATTGGAACTAATAAGCCAAAAGGCGGCGCGGTTCGATTTAATGAGCAGCCGTCGCAACTTTCCGCAACGTTTGCCGCGTTAAACTAATCAACGCACGGGCTCCAATTGCAGACGGCTGGCAGTCGTCCCGGCTACGGCCGCATTCGACAGCTGCCACCTTGCCAGCCACGCCCCCACCCGCCGCCTCTTCAACAGTTGTTTGTTTGTCTGCTCAATTGCTTGTTAACATTTTGCGCAATTTGGCGAACGTCGGCGAGCGAGGAGGCGGCGGAGGGGAGCAAAGCTTAAACTACCTGCAAACATGGAAAAAAGCTGAAACCAATTGAGCGTGTGTGTGTGTGTGTGTGTGTGTGTGTGTGTTGGCCTGTGGAAACTCATAAAATTTTATAGTTTAGTTTTGGTCCCCAGCGGGTGGATATGCCCATCGCATGGTCGGTGTGTTATGGCTGTGAACTAATCGCCGCAGCGTTTTCGTTCGGACTGCGCCCAGTTAATGAAATGGTCAGCACTGCTGCCGCTTGTCCGCCGGAGTGGGCGGCCCTTGTTTTTCGTGCAATTAAAAGCAAACGCGTCTCGTGACGCCGACCCAACGGGGCGGGGGCATGTGGCCAGACAACAATTGAAATGAAGACGTCTGCGTTCCTTAGCCGCCCGCTCATTAAAGACCGCAACGAACTCGGGCCTGATTATCGTGGCGGAGTGAACGGAATGTGCCAGATATTGATGGACTGAAATCAAAGGTCTAATTAGAAGTGAGCTGTTATATTGAGCTTTAGTTTAAATCAGGGGTCTAAGGCCTGGCGTATAAATTTTAGCCTGGGCCTAGACGAGAGACGATCTAGCGGTGCCATCCTATATAGGTGTCTAGGCATCTAGGTGTTATCCTTTAGCCATTAGCCGTTAGCCTCTTCTTATAGACATTGCCTAAGATATTGAGGAACTCTCTATCTCAACTGGCAGACTATAAGCTCTATATGTATAGTTGTATGACAATCTCTGCAAGTTGAGATACAGAGTTCCTATATGACCTATATGACGTACCCATATGACATACCATGGGCCGTTGCCTAAGCACTCTATCCATAGACTCTACTTATGGACTAAGCCTTTGGCCTTTTCTTAGAGATGCCAGCCAATAGCTATAGTCTATAGCTTATACATATAGAAAATGCCCACAGCCTAGTTATACAAGTATTAGGCTTCCATCAGCTCCCCACAGCTGAGTGTATTCGCCTGTGGCCTGAGCATAGTCTTACAGCCGCTATTGATCAGCATAGATCAGCATAGATTAGAGCCTTCCGCTCTGCAACAGCCCACACTCTTATCGAAGTCAGAGGTAGCCTAGCCCAGTTCGATAGGAAGCCCTCCACCCACGCATCGCCCACTCAATCAGGCTCGCTCCGCTTACATATGTACATATAGCATTACACACAATCAAATCAAATCAAATGAAATCACACAAATCAAGCCAAATCGCTGACGCAATTTGCCTCTGGCAAGGCAAAGGGCCATATCTATGGCCATATCTATGGTCATATTCGCATGCAAAGTCATAGTTGAGGTGTGCGGGGTCGGCGGGGCATGGCTGGGGTGGAGCAACCCCTTGGCCGGCGTCACTCATAAGGAGCATAAAGCATAACTCACGCTTATGATTTTTAAGGGCACATCAAAGCAGACAAGAGCCGAGGCCCAGGCCCAGTGGCGAACCCTTCGGAGCCCGGGGCAACACTATAACCAATAAACATTGTAACAAAATTGCTTGTTTTTGCAGCTAATAAAATCATAAAAAAAAAAAAACGCAGAGAAAAGGAAAGTAAATAGCTGGGCAGGGTTGCAAAGAAATGACAAGTGACTTTTTTATCACTGGGCCAAGGAGCAGCAGATAAAGCGATATATGGATGAATGGCTTCGCTGGAAGCTGGCGGGGGCAGGGGCTGGATAAATGCCCCACCACAATGCATGCAAATTGTAACAAGGATAATGGCAAAGTCGCAAAAGACCACCGCAAAACAGGACGACTACGGCCAGCCACCCCTCTCGATTGCTCGTTGCCCAGCTGAAAATCAGCAAAGGCTGGGCAGCCGGGGAGCCGGGGCTGGCGCACACGCTTAAGTGCCACTTGACAAATTGGTCAAGTGATTTGGCAAAAAAGCAAGGCACATGGCCCAGCCAGGCTGCTGCCGCGGCCATAGAAAAGCCATCGGATAGCATAGTAACTAGAGTGGAAGTGTGGCGGAAGCTCGAGATATCTCAAGAGCTTAGCCAAAACCAATTTCATAGCCAATACAAAGGGCCGCAGCAGCAGCTTCAATTCGAAACAAATTAAATTTGGGAAGTTGCTGAAATATATTAATTTGCCAATATCGAGCAAAGAACTATCGAAAGCTTTCCATGTACTTTCCTTATTAAAGGTTGAAAGCTCCTCCAACTAAAGCTGTTATCAAAAGCTCCAATTTAAGCCTTTTAAAAAGATCAATTTGTTATGAATAAAGCTTCGTTTTCGCAGCTTCTTAGTCAAGCTGTTGCTGTGAGCGGGAGCTTTCGAATAGACAACAGCGCTTAAGTTTAGCTAAAAGCTGTAAACTTGATATCTTAACTAAAGCTTTTCAAGCCGTTTTGCTGATCTTTTAAGAGCTTTATAACAAAGCTTTGTATAGAGATCAACTTGCTGAGATTAACAAGAAGCTTTAACTGCAACTTCAAGCTAAAGCTCAAGTGTCGAAGGCCAAAGTGTCAAAGCCAAACTTAGCCTCATCATATATTTATACTAAGCTAAGCTACCCTATCACTCTCCGCCTCTCTCTCTTCTACCCCTCTTCAACCCCCACAGATCAATAAGCTTATTGAAAGCCTCTTTAATTATTTCCCAAAATATGAACGGCAGGCTCTATATCTCAATCGGACAATGGCATTATACATAGTGCACACTCATTGCGCCCAGCCCTTGGCAGCTCTTAACTCTTTCAAGGATCCCTCATGAGCATGTCCCACCCTCCAGCTGGCACTGCTCGGCAGCATCCAGGATGCGATGCGATAAATCGCGTTTGCCAAAATGTTCTAAGCTCATCAAATCGAGCGATTGACAAATTGCTTGTCTACGTGTGTGTTCCTCGGCTCCATATGTCCTGGCCCGGCCAGGATTTGACTGACAACTTTATGAAATGTTCCAGGATAAAAAAAAACAACAATCAAGGGGGTTGCTCTCACTCTCACTCTCAGAATGTATCGCTTGTAATTGTCTGTTTGATGGACCAAACAATTTTGATTGAATTCAATTACGTCGCCGAATCCTTTAACAAGGATGCGGTGGTTGCTCACGAGCATGTTTGCTCAGTTTTAGCCAGTTGGCTCTTGTTGGTTTTAGTGATTTGCAATAATTTTTGAGCGCCGGCCGCCCTCCCTGGTGCGGCTCGGTTCGACTCATATGTGAAATATGCCGTTGTCATGGTTTGTTGATTTGTGCGGATGTCCTGGCTGTAGCAAATAGTTGGCCCAACCTTTTGGGGTTAACCGGACGCGCCCTTAAGTATGCAGGGGCGGGCAGCCGAAAGGGTTTCGGTTACAGTTTCGATATCGCTCGCCACTTTCTTTGCCTTGGCCCCGTTCGCACTCCCAGTTTGTTTGCCGGCCTGTTTGTTTGCTTTTTTCTCACAGCAGCAAGTAGATTAAGTGATTTTCAAGTCATGTCCTTTTTTTGTGCTGCTTGGAGCCTGGCCGGCAGATGGACTGCTGCCAAGTGAAAGTCATGTCATGTGTGGGCGGACCTCATGCCCTCTCCCTCTCCCTCGCCCGCTCTGGGGTCGCCCTGCGCATATTACAAGGGTTATTGAGCAAATCACCAGGACAGCGACAGCACATAAAGGCAGCTATGAAATCCCGTTTGTTAGCATAATTTGTTTGATTTTTATTGGATAGAGACTATATGCTTAGCCGTGCACTAAACGCACCCACAATTTCTCTTTTTTCGCTTATTTTTCTTGTTGTCTTTTGTTATGCCCGCCCCCCTCTGCCCACTCCCCTCTCCGCCCCGCTGCTGTTTTTTCTGCTTAGTCATATTAGTGGGTCGACTGATGCGACCTACGAGCGGCCGGACACGTTTTCGTTATTAATTTTTATTACGAGTCCAAATAAATTGCATTGCCTCTGCACACATTTTGTTAATTGAATTTACTGCCAGAGCTATAAAAATGAGAGTGATTCGAGAGAGAGAGAGAGAAGGGTTAACCTGGACAAGAATAAAAACTATGGACTTGAGCTGGGCTGGGCTGAGGTGAGAGAGCGGCAGCTTGAAAGTCTTCATGGAGCTGCTGCTAGAACTTTGAGTAACTTTCAATAGTCTTCAGTGAGTGATCAGCAATCATTAGCTTGCCAGAAGTAATCAAACCCAAATACCTAAGGCGAAACAGTCGTCACTAAAACAAGGCGAGTTCTCATGCATCGCTTTACCTAATGAAGACTTTGAGCAATTGATTGAATAGATTATATATAATATAATTATATATAATATATAATATATTCTTTCGCCTTTGAGCTCTGATCATAACGATTCTATTTTGTTTCCGCATAGCAGTGGAGCTCTTAAAGCAGCTCTCGCCGAACACTTTAAGGGAATTAATACCTTGTTCATGCCTGAACAGTTTTCCATTGGACTTGAGTTATCATAGGACAACTATACTACATACCTCTTCATTAGCTATAACCCTA